>CM052020.1:13242500-13245000 GCA_028476575.1 Platygaster robiniae | reverse complement strand
AGTCTCTTAACGGTGACTTTTAAGTAAAAAAATACACGTAGCCGATATCAACTAGTTACAGATCAATTGATCAAATTTTAAAGTCTCATGAATTTTACAAAAGTTCGAAACTTTACCGTAAAATTTTAAGAGTATTATAAAAATTATTATCATAATTCTGATTTAAAATGAGTATAAATAAAAATAGGTTGATTTGAAAGTATTCAATAATCATATACTAGTATGAAATAAATATTAATTGACAAGAATATAAGTTAAAATGATGTTAACAAATGGAATAATTATAAAATTTTCAGGAAAAGAAAAAATTATTATTATTTGGAGGAAGTACGAATAAAGAATATATCATAGTAATCGACGGGGAAACTTTCCGTTTTTTCAAAAGACAATATAGAAAAGATTGACTTTGATATTAATCGTCACTTTCAGATACTTGACATGCCGTTGTAACAAAGTAAGCAACTATAAGGCAAGAGTTACGATGTGGAGAGACGTCGTCGAATCGCGACGTTTTTGAATACGCCCCAGCATTTCCTGTACATTCATGCAAATCTTTCGACTTAGAAAAGGAAATAAAGATTAAAGAATTCAAATCATATTTATTAGAGTCGTGCAAACAACCAGGAGAACGCTCAACCTTTGAGATATTCAAAGCTTCAAAAGCAGAGAAACGGTAAGAGTAGCACCATTCGAGAGAGAATATATACGTTATTCTGAAACAAAAAATTGTAAGTTATCAAATTAAAATAAAAAATTTTTTATTTTGGAACCCCTGAAATTGTTCACAAACATACATTTTAATTTATTTGCTTAGACACATTCTACATTGTATTGTTTGCATTTATACTATGTATTAATAAAATAGTAAAAAAACTTTGAAATGCACAAAAATTTACTTACATTTTAGTAAGGTATTTTTATGCCCACTTGTAGAGAGAGCGCGTTCATTAGTTATATTTCAAACTCAAATATCTTTTTCGTTTTTGAGTTTTGAAAAAATAGCATAGGACTTTTAGACTCGAAGATATGAAGCAAAAATTTAGGTGAATTTTCAGACCTTCAAATTTGACACAGCCATAATGGCATAATCCGAAAAAAAAAATTTAATTAATTGCACAAAATTTATTGCTAATTTGCCAAGATAAAAATGTATGGTTTATCATAGAAATAAGTTATTGTTGATTGTGCCAGCTTTAGACTGAAGTTAGCAAAACCCACAATTTTTTGAATTTCTTCACTAAAATGGTTATTAAATAATTAACAGTAATTTATTACCACCTGTTAAGCCGGTGTGTCAGTAGGTTTATTTGAATAATATAATAGGAAATTTTTTCAGTGGTACTAGATTGCAATTCATATTTTAATAACCACTTCATTAAAGACTTATGAGAAATATTTGTTGTTGGTGCTAACTATAGTCTAAAGCTAGGACGATAATTAATAAGTTTTTTCCATGATAAGCAATCCATTTTTTCATGAGTGATACTTAGCAATTGTAAACTTGTAAATTTATTGATTCAAAATACTGCCACTAAAACATAGGGTAAAAGTTCACCCCAAAAGAGTGAATTCTCACTGTGAGAGAAGTTGAATTTCACTCTTTATTTCTAGTCAGATTTCACTCTAAAAATGAGTTCAATTTTACTCTAAGAGGAGTGAAGTTTTACTACCGACAGGTTACTTTTCACTCAAAAAAAGCAATAAAAAAGTTTGAGTGGCAGTATTTTGACTCGATGTAGAGTGAAAATTCACTTGAAGGGATTAATAGAGTAGGGGTTGATTCTATGGGGTTTGATTATCAAACGATATTTCACTGCCCTACTTTGGAAAAGCGCACTAACCGTACTAATCCTTTCTTTTTTGATTGTTAACTTCGCTGGATCCACCATATTTTCCCATCGAACTTGATCACATTTGATTCTATGAACGGCAATTGTATTCCTTGTTCACTATCACTCTTTCTTTTACGCGATCTTCCATTTTCCATATTCAACTACAAAATTTCGAATATACGTCGCACTTCGAAGTCACGAGAAGACTGATTTCGAAAATCTTCGTATTTCTTTTAAAAGGTTGAGAAATTTCGAGAGAAGCATTAAAAAAAAATATAAAATCTTTCGAGAATTCGCAGTGGGAAGGAGGTAAAGTGTTCCCTCTTAGGGTGCGCTTAAACTGTGCGACAATAAATATCAAATTTGACCTGGGAAACTGAAAGCAGGAATAGGTTTCTCATATTCCCCATAAATAACTCCTAATGGTATTTTTCCAGTTTAGCTCGGATAAGCGAAACATGAATGAATGAATATTTTTAGAAAAGTCGAATTTTAAAACTGGAATTCCTCATAACTCGATTTGAAAAATTTAAAATGATAGTAACTTGAAGCTTTTTCAGCACCAGTTCTCGATTCCCGATCGTTTTTTTAAGAAGCTAGAATTCATGATAAAATCCCTGGAACTAACAGGTATATGTACGGCGCGGGTGCCGGGCAGTGCGTAGTAT